>JAZFAU010000071.1:0-25000 GCA_037178615.1 Dione vanillae
TCTAGTTTACCTGAAAATTGACATATTCTATTTATAAAAAAGTATAGTATTGTATTATATTATAATATATATATATATATATATATATATATATATATATATATATATATATATATATATATTATATATATATATATATATATATATATATATATATATATATATATATATATATATATATATATATATATATATATATATATATATATATATATATATATTATATATATATATATATATATATATATATATATATATATATATATATATATATATATATATATATATATATATACGTTACAGACATTTTCGGTTTATCTAAATAAATTTCATCATTCAAATGTGTTATATTTAAAATAAAAACCTTAATTAGCTCCTTTATCCTATCAGTGACAAAGAGTCCACGGTCAGGATCGTAGCGTCCCAAGTCGCCAGTCTTGAAGAACCCATCGTCAGTCATACTTTCTTTGGTCGCCGCCTCGTTTTTGTGATAGCCCTTCATCACTGTTGGTGATCTGACACATAATTCTCCCGACTGCAAAAGGAATATTTTATACTAATATTTTTATGAAATTATTTATATGTTTCTTCTATTTTAAGCTTCGAACATTTTTCTTATTAATGTTACATATATATTACAAACTTATTTTTTTGAAAGAATTTTTTCAGCTCAATGTTATATGTAAGAATCATTTGATATTAGAACGTTTCTCTAAAAGCTAAGGCCTTTTTGCATTGTGGGTATAGTAACAGCCTCCTAAACCTGTTTCAACGTCCCCCCCTTAGAAAGTGCTGTTTAACAACTACATACATAATTTTACTTATAGTTTTTGTAAACACAAATCAAAATACAATAAATACATTTGTATAATAAAAACAACTCAAAAACTCAAAAACCAGTTTTATTACTAATTAACTATTTTTTTTCAGACGGCTTTTGTGTGAGATATAAAAATTGAAACTCACTTTATGTAAGAGTTTAATTAGTAATCTCATAATAACATATTTTTAATAATTATATAAAGAAAACAAACGTATCAAACGCTTTATTAAAGCCTTCAATAGAACCTTCTTTAAACTTTTTTAAATGAGCCAGGAAATCCAGCTCTTCCATTATTATTAGAGTTGCTGGAAATAAATGTAATTCAACATGCCAACGTATAATAACAAAAATATTTTTTTTTTAAATTGAAAGACAATAATGTTTTGACATTATATCAAATAGGCATTTATGAAAATCTACAACAATATTATTTTCATTAGATTTTAATTTAGTAGTCGGTTGTTTTTTTGTAATTTATAGTCTATTGTATTCGATATATTGTCACGTAATATAATTATTATATTAGTACAATAATAATTATTATTAATATTATTATGCCTGAAGTCGTTCTTCACTAATTAAATACGTAAGTAAGAAGTCGAATATAATTAATGATATATAATCGGATTGATTTATTTTAGGAGTCATTTCGTTAAGTAGCATTTTCTAAATTACCAAATTCTTTTTTATTCAATTATATAAACACCTTAAAGCTTGACATTATAAATTAAAGATTTAAAACACTGATTTAACATAAGAATATTTTTTATAGAAATTAATATTAGATCGGTCTTAAAAGGATTTAAATGTTTTTAAAATTTACGCAAACTTGTATTAAAATGTGTCACCTATAGAAAAATTCGAAGATATTTGAAACTAAAAGTCAAAGGATCTTACTTACTTCGCCAATTTTAACCGGTTTGCCTTCGCTGTCTATGAACATAAGTTCAGTACTCGCCATCGGGACACCGCAGGCTGAGTAATCCACATTCTTTGTACCTTTGAAGGTCGATGTACATAAAGAGGTAGTCTCTGTTGCTCCAAAGCCTTGATTAAATTCTAGTTTACCCTGAAAATTGACATATTCTATTTAAAAAACGCGTATACGTATGTATATATATATATATATATATATATATATATATATATATATATATATATATATATATATATATATATATATATATATATATATATATATATATATATATATATATATATATATATATATATATATATATATATATATATATATATATATATATATATATATATATATATAATATATATATATATATATATATATATATATATATATATATATATATATATATATATATATATATATATATATATATATATATATATATATATATATATATATATATATATATATATATATATATATATATATATATATATATATATATATATATATATATATTCTATTAATTTTTATAGTCTACATACATGACAAAAAAATAAGCTTATTATTTTCACTTACATTTCCTTTTTCTAGTACCGCATTGACATCCGACGCAGATAGTGGAGCAGCGCCACACGTAATATGCCGTACGTTTTTGAAGAAATCTTTTGTAACATCGGGATGTTTTCCAAGGAGAATTGCTGAAAATGTTCAAAGTAAAGTGTTTTGTAATTAATTACTATACAGATTTTTAAGAAAATAAACTTGTGTTGTGATAAATGTTTTTTTTTCTAAAATATATATTCATTAATGATGTAAAAGTTAATTCTTTATGAAGAATTTAATTTCAGAATCAAATATAACATATTAAGGTACTTCATAAATATTTTTTTTAATTGTAAATGACAAAAATTTACCTATAGGAGGTACCACGTACAATATAGATGGATTTTGATTTTTCAATATATCAAAATATGTAGCTGTTGAAAACCTCGGCATTGATATTAACTTGCATCCGTTCACAAAGTGGCCGATTAACGTCACTATGATACCGTAAATGTGAAAAAATGGTAATATACAAGGTATGACGTCCTGTAAATCGCCTGGAAGAGAATAATTAATGAAAATTAAATATTCCTCTTTCGGTAATAACTACTTGAAAATGTATTTACAAATGAATTATACTTATTTCATATTAATTTAGATACTGTCGTGGAGCAGAGGCGTAGACCGTAGTGTCTGCCTGTAAACGCGACGGTTTGCGGGTTCGATTCCCACTTGAAGAAAATGCATTTTTCTATTTCCATTTTATTCGCTCTGGAACCTAGCCAAAGATGGAGAAAGCAGGGAAGAATGAACGGAGTGTTTTAACACTATATTCTTATGGTTCCTGCAGTTCCCTCTGCCTACGCTGCCATGCGCGGAATAGGGCGTAAAGACAAAAAAAAATACCTTTAGTTAATTGCGGAAATTTGTTTTCTTCTCTAACCATCATTTCAATAGCGGCAATTAAATTTTTATACGTTATTTCAACTCCCTTTGGCAAGCCCGTTGTACCACTAGAAAATGGTATCAGAGCTACATCGTCTTCATTTTTGACAATTTTATCTATTAAAGTATAATCGGCTTCTCCTTTTTCCGCTAACTCTGTGTACCGAATCGCTCCATCGGGCATTGTTTTGTTTGGACTATCCACAATTATTATTTTTGCATCACTCTTGGCCAATTTTAGACCTTTTACAACTACTTCATAGCATTCTGGTATGGTGATAAGGACTTTAGGACTTGTTAATGAAACTTGGTGGCTTATTTCGACTGAAATTAATTGGTAAATAATTATTAGATTATATATAATATTTAATATATTATATTATATTAGAATATATTAAAAACATAAATTAATAAAGTTAAGAAAATTTTATAAACCTTTAAGTTTAAAATAATAGTGAAGTATCTGAACTATATCAACTATACAATTATTTTCGTTTAATGACCGAAAAATTTGAAAAAATAATTTATAAATAGAACATAACATAGTTATTTCTAAATAATAAATGAATAAATGCTTTGCATACAAACAAAATTGATTTAATTCTGACCATTTTAAAAAACCTATGTGAATGTTTATAACTTTTATAATATTCTTATTTATATTACTAACTTTCCTTATAAACCGGGTTCACAGGACTAAAAATACATCCAGCTTGAATCGTTCCAAAGGCGACGACTGTAAATTCCGGACAGTTAGGCAGGAGTGCACTAACAATGTCGTTTTCTTGCAAACCCAACTTCTGTCTCAGCGAGGTGGCGAAGACCGATATATATTTTTTTACTTGACTGTATGTGTAACTTTTTTTTGTTTCAGCACATTCCTGTAAATTAATTTATAGGAAACTCAATTGTTTATGTATAAAATAAGTTTTTAATTGTAGCTTGGACAAAAGCCGGAAAGCAAAGAAGCGTTCAGGTTACATTTTGGTAAGTCACTGCCGTAGAAACATATGGAGGTCTAAAATCTTGTCCCGTACAAATGATCTAAATATACTATATTTTTCTCAATTATAGGCTTTTATATGCAAAATCTTACAATTATCTCGTTATATATTTAAAGCCATCGCAGTTTAATTAGATCTTTAACAGAGATATAAATGGTAACTGAATTATTTATTTTTATTTGCTGACACTTTTTTGGATGTTTTAAAATACATGCTTTGCATATGTCATGATGATATATTTGAACTATAATCTCAGCTTATCACTAGCACGTAAATTAAAAAAATGTGACTAAACTTTACGCCCCAACTTGATACACCATCTAACTTGAAAGTTATGTCTTATATTATTTTTTTTTCGGTTTACGGTAAAATTATAGGATATATTCATAAATAAATTCCCCAAAAGCACCTTTAGCTTGCCTTTAGTAAGTTGAAGGTGCTTTTACACCAAAAAGACGTACCATAAATTGCTTTTTAGCCTTATTATCAAAATAATGTAATACATACAGGCATACATATTATATTTATACATAAAATCTGAATAAATCTCCAATAAACTCTCTATTACTGTTTTGTTTTAGTATTATAGAAATAGCTATTGTCATGTGCTATCTATGCCGGCTCAAAGGTGTCAATTATTTACGAATTTTTCGTTTATATTCGTTTGCTTACTGACGTGAAGGTCACATACAAAATGCACGCGTAAATAAGGAATGACGTCACCGGGCTTTTATTTACAGCGCCTCGTTTTAACGCCTCGCGATGATACAGTAATCTTATCTTCATAAATTTTATTGAACTTTGTCCCAGAATAAGTTAACTATGCTTAATCTAACGTTATTATATATATATATATATATATATATATATATATATATATATATATATATATATATATATATATATATATATATATATATATATATATATATATATATATATATATATATATATATATATATATATATATATGTATATATATATATATATATATATATATATATATATATATATATATATATATATATATATATATATATATATATATATATATATATATATATATATATATATATATATATATATATATATATATATATATATATATATATATATATATATATATATATATATATATATATATATATATATATATATATATATATATATATATATATATACGTATACGTATGTTTTTTAATTGGTTGTTCGTAATATGGTTTTCAACTTTTTAATATTGAAAAATAACAGAAACAAAGCACATTGAGGTAAAATCATTTTGTTTCACACGTTTCTTGCGATGGTACATTGAGAGTAAAAACTTGAACGAATAAAGAATTAATATGTGTAACTCATTTTAAAAAATTAACAGAGTAATTTTCTTTATAAAATAGGTTTATGATATATACTTATTTAATTACGCTGTGCCTATTATATGAAAAGGCCGCTCTTGGTCGTTTTATTACAGTAAGAAAATAATAATAAGTAATTTATTCCCCCAAGTGGAAATCGAACCCATGATCGTTGTATTTTACAATCAGATCGTGTACTTATTTGATTATGATGATTATGATACTTTATTTGATTTTTGCAATTGTATATAAGTGGACTTAAAGGTTATTCTAACGAAGGCTTTTAGACAACCTTCGTTTTAAGAAGATGTTTTCCTGTAAAACTGCCATTAAGTTATACTACCTGTTTATTATTTACAATACAATACAATTTATTATATTTTTCTTTTAACTTTGCTAATTGAGTGGAATTTACTAAACAATATAAAATTGAATACAATAAAAATACTCATCAAGGCCTATTAATTGTAAGTACTTCGGTTATACGTCTACAATATAGAGAAAAAAATGCTATGTGGCAACGGCTGGTTGTATACGCGATAGTTGCCAATTCGATTCCCTGTGGAAGGAAAGGTTTTCGACCTTCCCTACTCTACTAAAACAAAATGCTACGATGTAGAACTTCCTACCCTGCAGGATAATGTACATTTCTTAATCTTTGGTCGCTTATATATATTAATTACAATATGATTAATTCGTGAAATAATAGCCAAGCCTTTAGTGCTATCAACGGATTGTTATCTCTAAAAACGATGAAAGATAAGCTGGAGTATCATTAAAAATTATCTAATCGTTCGTGATTTCAACAATTGTGTACATTATTATAATAATACAAAGATTTTTCATATTTTTTATAGATTAAAATCTATCACACTATTCAGGTGTATTTTAAATAATGTATGAATTAATATCGTTTGAATTTCATGAAAAAACTCATGTAGTACAGTATTCAATCATAAAATTAAAATTGAAATAAGTATCCCTTGAGATTTTTGCCTCTTCTCAACAAACTAGAGAAAACAGAGCATTTCGGCGATTTGAACATGAATTAAATAGCGTTAGCCAGTAAAATAACTAAATACTAAACTTATATAATGTTTTTAAAAATAGTTGTGAAATATTTAAAATAATTAAAAAATTGTTCCATTTAAATTGCAAAAGGGTAAGTAAGTAAAGTAAGTAAACTATATTAGTGGGTAAAAGTTGATTGACCGCTTTTAGCATCATGTGAAAAATGTTAAGAAAATAGTTGTGTTCAGTCTTCTATGTAAATTTCTATGTAAATACATTAAATATAATAATATTAGATTATAAACTAACTTCCATGTAAAATATATTTATTTAGTACTAACTCAATGTTTTATGTGTATATACTGTAATTCTTACAGGTTAAATTTGTTTTACGTGAAGGATTTTTTATTGGATCTCTTTTTTCACATGCATTCTATTATTGTGTGAAGCTTATTTTCTTTTTTCACTGTACATTATTTTTTGTGTATTCTCCAAACAACGTGACATTGGCGAAGTGAATTGTGCTCAACTGGCACGCTCGGAGCACCATTACCGTAGAACAGAACAGAACAGAAAATAGTTGAAAATTCAACAATTCTAGAACTGAACATCACATATACTGAAAAATATATGTTAAATTATTATATTAATGTTCACGTATATTTATTTAACATTAACCCAAATGAGTTTTTTATTAGTTTAAAAGTACGAGTATGTTTTTTAATTTTTTTATAATGATTTCATTTTGATTTATTTTACAATTATTAATCTGAGAATTTTTCTTTATTTCTTTTACATTAGAGTATCTCTTCGAACTATTGTTGTTTTTTTTTAATTTAAAGGAGATATCTGAGAGGTTAAAAAATAACCTCTCAGATATCTCCTTATTCATTTATTTTTACAGTTTATGGTTCTACTCTCAAACTATAAGAAATCTTAATTAAACTTCAAACAAACCAATCGTAATCGTTGAGATTGAAGAACCTTTGCATGGTTCAATCAAATATTGCTAAACGTTTAAACGCTTATTGCATTTTTAGGCTCTTAGCTCTTTACAGATTAAAGGGAATAAAATCCAATAAGGACTTATATCACGCACAATATTAAGCAAGGTCTTAGTCATTCTGTATATTCTTACCTATATGTGTAAAGATATTTTCTAATAGAACTGGCCTCTACAACCTAGTTGCTTACACGGTATAATGATTTTAGTTCATAGCAATACAAGTGTTACTACTTGCAAGTTTCTAGACCGACTTAAAGAGTATTTTTATGTTAACCCTAACTTTAAAAGTTATTCAAGGGATCTATTGATAAATTTGCGGCCGTTAAAGTAAAATGTGTACACTTGACTTAATATAGAATAAATTGTCCCTATTTAACTCTAACTTAAAAGGTTCTGTCCTTTATAATCACTACTAGGGCTGCGGATTGAGTAGCTAAAGATACCAGATTCGTATTAGGAGGTATTATGAGAAGTATTTTTAAATATGTAAATGAAAAATATCAAAAGCAATTCATTACCGTTTTTTGTTGGTATACCTATGTTTTATTAAATTAAATCTGAGAATAAAAATAATGCAGAATTACCTATATGGCCGCTATGCGCAGAAACACAGCGTATAGCTGGAAACGCGACAGTGATTGAGTAAAAATAGGACGGAAAGCAATAAAGGAGTGTTCAAACACTATGTACCTTCCATCAATCCTATTTTATACGAGATAAAGCACAAAACGCAATATGTAACGTTTTGAAATTACTTTATAAAATTATATTATATCAAGCAAACTTTCACTTAAGTTAAGGACTTTGTCCCGTAAGATATACCTATACTAGATAAGACATAGACAGGTAGATTATAAACGTGTTTTGCAAATTTATACAGACTTATTGCTAACAGGCGTGGTACAGTACCTAGTAGTAGAAAACCATCATAACTCGTAGCATAGTGCGCGCGATTGCTTATGGGTTCGATTCCCACTCGGGATGATAGGCTATTTTTTGGTAAAGCATGCACGGCATTGAGTCACGTTTCTCAACATGCAATCCGCTTTCCGCCACAATAGACGGGGAATTAGGTGCCTTTCCACAAAGTTTTCGTCGTAGAAATACCTGTACTTTCCTCTGTCTACCTTATCATGCGGAGGAAAAGTTAAAAACTAAGAAAATTATGATAGTTTTGGGATATGAGAACCTTATATCATATAAATTTATTTATGTACTGTATCTATATACACAATACATTAGGTCGGTAGTAATATTAGAGAATAGAGATCGAAATAATAACCAATGGTATGAGAATGACATGCTCTTCAGCTGCTAGCTGTTAGCTTTAATTTAACTTATAGTGTAGAATATTTAAACGTATTTAATGTCAGATTTTTTGACATCTATCTATAAACCAATATTATCGCTGAGTAATTCGTAATGAAATAAAAACAATCGTTCAATCTTTACGGTGTGGGGTATTTAAATAACACTTTTGATTATCTATATCAGCTATTTTACGATAACAACTTAAAATGTTTTCAATTTAAATGAATCATTTATGTTTCTTGTCACTTCTTGTACAATTGCTAAATAAGACAAAAACAAAATAAATTTTTCAAAAAAAAATTCTAGGTATAGTACATAGATAATTAATTATAATTAAATTATTATATACTTGAAATGTGTGAATTTGATTATTATTTATGTGTGTGTGAGCATGTGTGTATATGTGTGTGTGTGTGTGTGTGTGTGTGTGTGTGTTTGTCTGTATTTGTATTTATATGTCTATGTAAGTATTGAAGGATACACATAAAATAACCAAACAAATTATATCTATAAAAATGTATACAGTTCTTTTGATTTTTTATTGAGAGAAAAATACTTAAACAAAGCATATAAGCCATATAAGAATTTCGACGTGGTGTGATGAAGAACACATAGCTGAGTGGTCAGAGTGCCTGCAAGTTTTGCGAGAGGTGCGGCTTTAAATTCCGCAATATATTTTTTTAGGATGAGGACTCCCCAGAGTGCAAGTATGTATGAGGTTAATGACAGTGGACGAGGCGAAAGAGTATGCAGGGACCGCAGCGTTTGGCGATCCGTTCTCTCTGACTACTACTTCTAGGGATAGAGCGTGAAGATGTATGTGTTAAAATTCATATAAAATTGCTTAAAAAAATACACACATTAATTTTTTTAAACAATTTTATTAGAATTTTCAAACATTTTTAAATATTTAAATTTTAATTTCTATAACATATTTATATGTTTTCTTCAAGTATTACTTCTTTGGAGAGTCATGATGGCGAATCAAGAAAATCATGTTGGTCATGATAGAGTCATGTTATATGCATAGTAATAGTTGTCTTTAAATAATTGGCAAATTCATAATTACATTTTCTTAACTCTTCACGTAACAAGTACGTTACAATGTAAAACAAAAACAAACTTTTCGGTTACTTTTGAGACACGTAACTAATAAGACGGAAATAAGAAGGTTGCCGTTATACTAAGGTACATCATCTGACGTCCTCGACCTTGGTTAGTATGTATAGCGACGACTATAATTATATACATACTTAAAATGTAATTTACGCAAAAACTATTTGCTAATGATTAGAATTTGAATAAATTAAAGAAATAGTACAATTCATTACTAAAAAACAATGTAGCTTCTTATATGTATGTACCTTTTGTTCAACATAGTGGCGCACCGGCACAGTGTCTGACTATTATCGCGACGGTTAGTAGTTCAAACCCTACAAGGGGGAAAACATTTGATTTTCTCGTTGTAGAGACAAGTTCAGTTACTTAACTTTCAAAAATAGTCTTAAAGCCAGGTTCACCTAGTCAATTTATTTATTAATTATTCTAAGCAGTCATAGCTTCTTAGTTAGTGGTAGTAGTAGCTTGCGGATTTGCCCGCGGGTTTTTTTTCTAATGGAATATTTAATATTAATGAAATAACGTACAATTTTCAAAAAATCACTTTCAGTTTCAAGTCGTACGTCTCCGATTTTGTCAAAAACAACATATCTATATCATGAAAAGTTTTTAACTCTAATGCACTACTTTGCGATGGACTTATGAATTTTAAGGTTTAAAATATAGCATGGAAACGAGAGGACAATATATATATATATATATATATATATATATATATATATATATATATATATATATATATATATATATATATATATATATATATATATATATATATATATATATATATATATATATATATATATATATATATATATATATATATATATATATATATATATATATATATATATATATATATATATATATATATATATATATATATATATATATATATATATATATATATATATATATATATATATATAAAAGTTGTAATGGAAATCACCTCTAGTTAATAAATTGTTATATTTTTGTTAGATCCATGAATATGGATTTGATTTGAACAAATACATTGTAATTTGTACACAAGTAGTACTATGCTAATAACCGATGACGTAAGTTGTTGCTAAAAATGAAAAATATAAAACGCTTTTATTTACTGATAAATAAAAACCGAATCAACCTTTTAATTATGAAATTTGAATAACATTAATTATTTATATCTTAAATTAATAAGTAATCAAAACTATTTATTTTATCTTTATAATAAAATTTAAAATTTGATATCAATTTTATATGACATTTTTTTAACACTTACGATAGCAACATGATCCTGAAACTGAGGGTAATGCAGCCAGAGACGATCCATGAGTCGCGTGTTGGGCATCACAATATCAGATAAACGCGACTTAACTATGAATTCATCGTTTTTCTTCAAAAAACTAGTGGCTGAGAACTTTCTAAGAGATTTAATCTCTCGCATTTGTCGCAATAGTAATTTTCGCGCCATTGCGTGTATACAAAGTGGCCGGTCGAGTGCTGATGTTACACTGAGTGATAGTACGCCCGCTTTGTACTCATAGCTACTAGGTAGTAACCTACGTGATAATGTATCTAATGAACGTAACCGAACCAGCTGTTGTTAGATATAGTTTAATCGGTATTCGATTTGTATTTGCAGGCAAATTAATTACATAAAACTACGATAAAATAAAAAGGTATTTGTATTTTTGCACAAATTACTTTTTTCTATATATTTAATGTTTTTTTAATTATTTATTTATTTCATGTTTATGAAAAAAATAAAACAATGAAATTGTTGTTTTTAGTAGAAAATAACTAAATATACTTTAGCAATAATAATATTTTTGTTTGTCATTTATTTACCCTGTCGAAGCTATATTTCTTGCTGTACTTATTAATGGACCGTCGTGGCGCAGAGGCGCAACTTCTGCCTGTAACGCGACGGTTTCTGGGTTCGATCCCCAGTCGGGGAAGATGGATTTTTCTATTTCCATTTTCCTCGCTCTGGCAACTAAGGCAAAAAGCGCGGCGTTGAGTTCCGCCACTCAACACGCAATGCCTCGAAAACGGCGGAAAGTGGGGACGGAGTAAGCAGGGACTAAGTAACGGAGTGTCTTAACACTAGGTTCGTATAGTTCCTGTAGTTCCCTCTGCCTACCCTGTCATGTGCGGGATAAAAGCGTGAAGCTATAAAAAAAAAATTATTATATAGATCCTACTCCAACCCGCATAGCAGCCTGAGACCAAGTATTGTCGTAGATCCAGACTATAATCCACTTTCTTTACGAACTCGTATTGTGAAACAAAACGCCGCGCTTTGTCTAACAATAACTAGGAAAATGACATAACTTAAATACAATAATTTCATAAATTTTTTTTGTTTTTTTTTTTTTTTAATTTGTGTTACGTTTCTCTTTGAACTACTTACTTTGTAATGAAAAAAGGTAAAGATTTTGTAAGCATAAAGTAGGGCTTATAGAAGAAATCTAGTACTAAGATATTTTGTTCCCAGTTTTTTGTCTAATTATAGAGACATTTTGTGTCGAGTGGCGGAACTTAACGCCGCGACTGGTCTTCTTACCAGAGCCACGAAATTAAATACTAGACTTCACTAAGGACACGTCGTTAAACACTGTGGCTTGGATATTAAATAATATGTTATATTTCTTTTTATTTTTTTTAGCTTCACGCTTTGTCCCACACATGGCAAGGTGGGCAAAGGGAACTGCAGGAACCGTAGGAACATATAACTGCAACTTTATAAATATAATTGTAATTTTGGTTAAACATAAATATTTTCTGTTTCTATATTCGCTCAAATATCTCATATTACACGGAAGACCTCGAATTTTCTTCACCGTACTTATCCTCTTAACGACTTTGTCGTTTAATATGATTATAATATGTTAAAATATATACGTCATATTATGCTTGTTTATTTTATAAAATCCCTTGGTGGTATTTTTATTATTTATTAATTATTATATTAAATGCGTAAGAATTCAACAAGTTGATTTTTTAATAAAAGTATAGATGTCAAAAATAACAAAATATAATAATGTATTAATAATATTTAATCTGTATGTTAATAATTTTTGGATAATAGACATTGAAAATGTAAGAGGCGTGTAAGGATTCCAACATAGGACAATAGAAATATTTAGATTATTTGGCTACTGGCTATAGCATGTGTACGATATCGAACCAAAGGAATAAAAGGAAATAAAGAGTTATAAATATTTAATCTTTTAATTTTAACCTTACAATGCCACCTAATCTACCATATTACCATACAAAAGACATTAGACATGAGAACGGGTTATGTAATTATAAAGTATTGTTAGTCATTTTTATTATCTAAGTTATTTAAATACAGCTTAAAGTATTGAGGACCGTCGTAGCGCAGAGTCGTAGCGTCTTACTGTAAACGAGACATTTTCGTTTTCTTCGCTCTGGCAAGTAGTCAAAGCACGGTGTTAAACTCCGCCACTTGACACGCAATGCCTCGAATAAAGCGAAAGGAGGAAACGAAGTGTCTTAACACTAGGTTCTGGTTCACTAGGTTTCTGTGATTTCCTCTGCCTACCCTGATAGATATGTGCAGGATGAAGAGTGAAGCTGTATATATAAAAATATTCCGTTACCTACAAAACATCGTGGTTTCAGCTTTACCCTTTCCCCCCCTAGTTCAAAACAATGTATATTAAATGCTTAATACAACGCTGCATTCTGTCTTATTAAAGCGGGAAAATAAAATAACATTAATATAATTATTGCTTTGAGACCGACCTCAATCAAACATAATTTACCTATAAAAATTGCAATAAACGTGTAATTATATTGTTTCAAGTGAACTTGAGTAATATACTTTATACCTTACCAATATCACGCAGATTACAAGAAAATTGTAGATAAGTACGTTAAGTTCTGTATTAGTCATTTGAATAAACAAGATAAAAACGCGGTAGGTACTGGCTATTTTATTCTAGTTACGTAATGTATAGAAAAACTCTCCAAGGTCCCTTATATGCGAAATTTCAGGCAGCAGTCTAGTAGACGCTGTTTTGGCTGTTCTGCCAGTCACTTAGTAGTGAAAAATATTTATACTACTGAATAAAATATTATTATTTTTATAAATTATATCATGTTTTCTTAATAATTCATATGTTAACACAATAAAAAACATAGAGCTTATGTAGTATATTATATTTTAGTTATTGTTAATATTATTTACATACTGTTCAAATATTATTTTTTTATAATGATTTTTCATGTATTTGTATTTAATATAGATGTACCTCATACCTATTTATTCAATTGATAAATGCATTCTTCACTACTGTTATAGAAATAAGTTCACCTTTGTGTAATAAAGTGCTTTGTAATGCTTAAAACTCTATCCATATATATCGGTGCAATAAAATATATTTTTATTATTATATACAATTCTATATATTATTCATAATAAGTTGTAATGATGCAATTGAAGTTGCAGTAGATTAATATATAGATTGGATATCGTTCATTTACCAATGTTTATCTAAAATATATATCGCACTTAAAGAGTTCTATACCCTTCTGCTACTAGCGGAGTGTAGTTGTAGTAGTAGTTAATAAGCAGTGCTTAGCTATAGGGAGTAACTAATACCATTAACAGTATTTTTGTTTGTTAGCTTCACGCTATATCCCGTGCATAGCAGGGTAGGCAAAGGAAACAGTGGGAACCTAGTGTTAAGTCCGTATGGACTTAACACTAGGTACATTCGTGGAAAGTGTATACTTTCCACGAATGTATATTACATATTTTCTCTCTTTCGAGGCTTTGCGTGTTGAGTGACGAAACTCAACTCAAATGAAATTATTCATTTCTCTCGAGTGAAAATCGAACCCACATACCTTCGCGTTTTAGGCAGACGCTGAAACTCTGCACAAAGCTACAAATGTCCTCTCAAAGAAAGAAATTTATTATTTATAACTAGTTTATTGTTATTTATCTAAAATATTGTTTAGCATAGTAGCATACAAAAGTACGAACTCCAGCGGGTCTAAGCGATGAATTCCACGTAGGCGTAGGTGTACACGAGGACTCAGTTTAAGTACTTTACTTTTTTAATCTCGTGCTAGATTACCTCACAACAAAAACATCCACGCTGGGACCTCCTCTACGCGGATGATATCGTCCTCATTAGACATAGCCGCGAATACTTAGTAGTATCTCTGGAAACGTGGAGATCCACCCTGGAGATTGCCGGATTAAAGATTAGCCGCCAAAAAACAGAATACGTGCGTTGCTACTTTTCAGGACCCAACCAATGTCAACCAGTTGTGCTTCGAGGCTACCATCTGAAGGAAGTAGCAAATATTAAGTATCTGGGCTCTATTATCACAAATGATGATAGGATCCACGCTGATATAGACCACCAAATTATCACAGGGTGGATGAAGTGGCCGTAGTCTACTTCTGTGAGTCCGTCATGGTCCAGAAGGCGACTGCGGAGCGGGCTCGGAAGAGGGCCGATCCCGCTCGGCGGAGGCGACCTACGAGACGCCTACACGGCCTCCAAGCCCCAGTGCTAGGGGCGGAATAAATAGGGCACTCCTTCCGGCCGTGGGTGCGTGAGATGGGGGTCTCACGCAACCGTTTTCATACGGCCGAGAGGAAGACCGCAGTCCGGTATGGCCCCGGACTGCCGGTGTACGCACCAGCGAGGGGTGCGGGGAGGGCGAGACCATCGTCGCCCTCCTGAGAAGGGCTCCGCAAGCCACGAGCGGAGCAACGCACGGGAGAGGCTGCGGACGTGCTGCGAAAGCGATCCGGTAGCCTCTCCATTTTTTCGTGCTGTGGCGGCCATTGCAGGGGGTTTTAGTGAGTACAATCTCACATAACCCGGCCTCCCCCCCAGGAGTCGGGTATCTATGAAGATTTCCCCCTGCGTCAACAAAAAAAAAAAGGGTGGATGAAGTGGCGGGAAGTGTCAGGTGTCTTATGCGGGTACCTGTCTTAACAGGTACCCGATAACAGTTAAAGGCATACAAAACCACGGTTCGCTGCACTCTTATTCACGGGGCTGAATGCTGGCCTGTGAAAAAAACTCATACCATGAAAATGCACACGACGGAGATGCGAATGTTGAGATGGGCAGGAGGAGTCACCCATATAGACAAAGTGAAAAACAAAAATATCCGTGGGAGTTTTAAGATCCGCCCAATTGAACAAAAACTCTCCGAAGCGTGTTTGAGGTGGTACGGCCACGTAATAAGAAGACCTGAAGACCACATGACAAGACAAGTCCTGAGCTTAGATACCGGACCTAAGAAGCGAGGGAGACCCTTTTTAACTTGGATGTCTGTTATAAACAAGGATCTAAAGGAAGCCCAACTTAATGCCTCGACCATCCAAGATAGACCAACCTGGCGAAGAATGACAAGAAGAGCCGACCCCAAGTGAAATGGGGTAAGGCTAGGCAGAGAGAGAAATTGTTTAGCATGCTACCCAAGAAAAACACGAACAGCAAAATGATTCCTAGGTCAAGTCACAGACACCGACACTAATATCAACGACGACAGTCATCATTAGCTGCACAGATTGGCTTTCTGTGGAATGGTAGAGGTAGAAATCAGAGAGGATCAGTAGAAATCGTAATATTTTATTTTCACCATAACTTTAAAACAAAGTGTCCAATTTTAATCACACCAAGACCAAATATCATGTAAGTAAACTATATTTAGTAAAGAAATCATTTATTTTAATAAGGATTGTTAGCGTGAGTAAAATAAACGCGTTTATTAACAGGAGTTAAAAAAATCAAGATTTTTAAATAAAACAATGGTTGTTGTTCCTCACTTGACAAAGATAGATGTCACGGACTTTTTATAGATATTTATAAGATCTACAATTAATTAAAATATTTTAGGGTTCTATCTTTTATAGTTTAGGCAGCGTACGCAAAATAAGTAACTTTTTTTTTGTAGCTTCACGCTTTATCCCGCACATAACAGGGTAGGCAGAGGGAACTGCAAGGACCGTGGGAACCTAGTGTTAAGACACTCCGTTGCTTAGTCCCTGCTTTCCGCCTTTTTCGAGGCATTGCGTGTTGAGTGGCAGAACTCAATGCCCCGCTTTGCCTAGTTGCTAGAGCGATGAAAATGGAATGTGTGTGTGTGTGTGTGTGTGTAAGCGTATAGAAACGAAGACTTAAACCGTTTAAAAAAAGCTTAAAAAAGTTATCACCTCTCCTATATTAAAAAAAACGATTAACGTTTTTATTTATACTTTAATAGATAAAAATAATTTTCTTATGATTACAACCGCTATGATCTGTATTGTAAGTATTATTTAAAAAGTAACACTAAATTCAATATGAAACGCGAATATAATGGATAAAAGTACAATGAACCCGGCATGATTAAACGTTTGCTTATCATAATGTTTTTTTGTTCTTTTGTAATTAAAAAGTCTTGTTTCTATTTTGTGGTATCGGCAGTGTTTGGTTATTGTGAAGGTAGTGAGGTCTATTCCCATTCGACGGACCAAACACTAGTATTCTTTCGTCTAATCGCAAGACAAAAAGCGGCGTTGAATTACGCCATTTACACGAAATTTTGATTGGCGGAAAGTGGCAAATTTTCTTCAAAGTAGTTCAACGGCAACTGCAGATATACTATTTTTATATTTATATTTAAAAACAGCGTCAGTTTACTTCAATAGCCTTTCTTTTTTTTTTGTATTCTCAGTTCAGGCTTAATTATTTTTTAAATCATGAAACAAGTATTTTATTTGTATTTAGTTTAGTTCTTACTCTAGTTCAGATATCATCATCAGGCCAAGCAACCACTATAAAATTATTAATAATTTAACTTTAAACGTAGCAGGATTCGAACCCGTTACTCTCTAAATAATTCATATTAAAAAGAAAAAAAAACTACATTAAATAAATTCACATACTTTAATATAAAAATCTTAATAATATTTAAAAAACAATTACATATAAAAAGCTCTTTTTTTTTTTCTTAAATTACAAAACATTACAAAAAGGCAGTTTAGTATAAAAATGGTCCACAAAATCCCTAAATACGTAAAAAATATTAAACATTATTATTTTAATACATCTTATAACAATATTCTCCTTATATGTTGTATAATATGTTAAAATTTATTAATAAGACCCTTAATTAGCTGTATGTTGATAATTGTAAGAGTTCAGTCATATTTGATTTATTTTCTAGTAAATCTTAAATAGTAGAAGAAAGAATAAAGTACAAGAGATATTTATAATAACCTTTATTACATTGGTAATAAGGTCTTGAGACAATCAAAAAAATCTTGCTTATTGGTTAGGTTTTAACCAATTTCAAATATATGTTTTAAATCAAGACGATATTATCGTTATTTTTAAGAATCTGTAAGTCGAAAGGAAAAAGCTTCGTTGCGTCTGCTTTTTTTTAAACAATTTGTAGGGAAAAGTACTAAGTTGAAATTAATATCAAAATAACTAGAATTAAGATCCATTGGAAAACAAAAAGAAAAACAAACTTCTAAGTAAACCCATATTTACGATAAATTCATTAGGATTTTCCTTTTATAAATTTGGATTCATCAACTGAACTGTTACAATTAAGCTATACAATACTTAATCTATATTACTGGAAAGAAATTCAATATTTTTATGGATTTCAAGTAAGATGTATAAATGTAAATCGTTGTTTTATTAACATATTGCACAAATGTCTTTTCCTTTCTAATTGATTTTTTTTTTCATAGTAATTTTTTTATAATATTATAATTTATTATATTGTTTTTTTTTTAAATATAATATTTATTAAAAAACTTTATTAAACATTACATCCATTTTGTTATTTGCTGTCTTGTTTTTTTTAAAAAAAAAAACAAAAAAAAAATTGGAAAATAATTCATGTATTAAATATAATTATGATTACTTTATGATGTTAAAATTTATATAAACAATTTAATTTGAATAAAATTTTAATAGGTCTACGTAAAAAAAACGTAACTTGTAAGTACAGTCAGCGTCAAATTATTAGGTACACTCAAAGCATATCGGTACATATAAAGTTTCCTTATTGTTGTCAACAAAATAGGTCGATCAAAAAGATCGGGACATTTAAAACAGTCATATAGATCGTTTCATTCAAAGCGCCACAAATATGGTTAAACTCATCCCGTCATTGGTATCCAAGCATTGTAAGTGTTCAAAAATAGGGAACACACTAGAAAAATAAACTTTATTGCTTTGCATTTAAAATATAATTTTCTATGGCAATTAATATTAAAATATTTATACACAAAATGAAAATCATAGAAATTACTGATATTCTTTCATTTTAAGCATGTCGTCATAGATAAGTCTTCTTTGTCTTCTTTGTTTCGTAAAATTTGTGCATTGTCATTTACGATACTTAATGCGATGCCTTAATTCACTAATCTTTAGAAATAAAAGGGGGCAATTGAAACATAATATTTAATTAGGTTTGTTTTATATTATAAAATCGAACGCCTCACTAGTAAGTTAGTAAGGCGTTGGACTCTTTGGTCCATGAGAAAATATGGGATACACTACACGACCAAGAAATTGAACATATAAATCCAGTTTTGCAAATATCCAATTAGAGAAAAAGATAAACTTTTCCCCATAAAAAAGACGTAAAACAGAGATTCCTCTGTATCCAAAGCTTTTCAGCAGTGTTAGAATCGATATTTAGAAAAACGAGGAAATAAACATCGATGGACGTAAATTGTCACACCTTAGGTTCGCAGATGACATTATGCTATCTGCAAGAATATCAGGACAAATCGAACATTGCTTAAAGATTTTGTAATCGGAAACGAAAATCTGGGCCTCAAATTTAACCATGAAAAACAAAACTGTTGAGGAATGGAGAAAAACATTCAGTTTTGTCGGAAACAACCAAATAGAGTACAGAGAAGAGTGCAGT
Organism: Dione vanillae; assembly: GCA_037178615.1. Taxonomy (NCBI): domain Eukaryota; kingdom Metazoa; phylum Arthropoda; class Insecta; order Lepidoptera; family Nymphalidae; genus Dione; species Dione vanillae. Next base: position 19,964 of record JAZFAU010000071.1, read on the forward strand.
AGTATCTAAAACAGTTGATAGCCTCTGAGGAAAACATAAAAAAGAAAATGAATAGAAGAGTAAAACACGACTCGAAGAAATATTGGAGCATAAAAGAAGTGATGAAGGATAACAACTAGCACATAAAAATCAGCCTGCTACTGCCTAGTCCTTGCTTTCTCCGTCTCCGCTTTCCTTTTGACTTCTTCCCTTGACAACAATAAGGAAACTTTGAATGTACCGACATTATTGACTTTTTAGTTGCGTCTATATATTTGAATATCCTGAGTGAGACACTTTATATAACAATATGTAGAAATATTTCAAATAAACTAACACTTTAAAGACAATTGTGGGTAAGAAAATAAGATGATAAAAAATGTAAATAAGCAAAATAAGTACAATTTCCAAATAATTTACAAACATAACAAAAAAAATCACCATAAACATATTAAAAAACCAATAGAAAAAAAAGTAAGTTATGTACATTGATTTTAACAGAAACTTTATTATTATTTATAAACAAATATATATATATATATATATATATATATATATATATATATATATATATATATATATATATATATATATATATATATATATATATATATATATATATATATATATATATATATATATATATATATATATATATATATATATATATATATATATATATATATATATATATATATATATATATATATATATATATATATATATATATATATATATATATATATATATATATATATATAAATCGATAAAAATGTGATGATGACATTATTAATAGAAAAGAAATAAAACAACAATTATTAATATAAAGAAAACAAATAACAAACACATTAAATGTTAATTCAAAGTAAAAGCATCCATAAACTTACATTTGTGATATAATTATTGATAAAAAAATAACAAAAGATAAAAAGAAACCATTCCATTTGCTTACATATTTAAAATTATTTTATAAAACCAAAATAATAATAGAAAAAAAAATAAGAATTCATTATAATTAATTGTTGATTGATAACAGTCTAATTAATAAATCGTTAACAAAATCTGTCGTTTCTTAATTAATAACTCAAGATATTAAATTTGTTAGACAATAACATAAAAAATGTATAGGAAAATAATAGGCTAGTTTCTAAAATTTTAAAATCAAGTTCACAGTTTACCTTATCATCTATTTAACCCTAAAAAAAATTATTTTGAAAAAATAATAATATTTTCTTTATTTATTTTGCATTCAAAAAATTGTATTTAAATTTGTCTCGAAAACGCACATAACTGTCATGGCGTGTTGTGTGACGTCACGCCGTGCAATCGCATCGTAACAGTGTTGAGTTTTATTCATGTTTTATCAGATTCTTATGTTATCTTACATCAGAAATGAATACCTCGTATTATAAGTACTGTGCAGTGCCCCACTGTAAAAGCACAGTCATAAAAACGCCAAAAAAATTATTTATTTACGTTCCAAATAATAAAAAAATAAGAAAACAGTGGTTAAAACTTGAATAAATTCCGATGAAGAAAAGTCACTGTTTACCGCAAAACATCTTTCAATCATAACGGCGTCAATTTGGGCAAATTACTGTTGTTTGCCTTAATGAATCCTGTTTCCATGATTAAATATTATTGTGTTCTACGAATTTACTAAAAACTGCTGTATCAATTTGAAGAAAATTACTAGAAAACGAAATATCTAAAAAATAGCACGTTGTATTACAAGACAAACGTCAACAACAACAATGTAGGGGTGAACGACATAAATCAATATATATTATAAAACATAGATACATGCACGCGATATATCACTTCAACCCAATATTATCAAATCAACTAATATCGATATGTACAATCGATATATTTCATTCGATATATCAAATGTCGTGAGAAATTAAAATCACATGCCATTTCCTTTTTATATTAATGCTTTATTTACGCAGTGTTACCGCCAGTGTGAAATTGACCATTAAGTTAGTATTGGTAGAAAATGGGTAAGCCTATAACACTGACAACGATATAAAGGCAAATATTCTCCGTGAGGGCAGTGCGCAGTGATCAGATGCCAGGTCTCCCTACATTTTGGTAAATCTACCAATTTTTACTTCAGTCTGCCTATCTACTACCGTAGACCTAAAATTTACCTATTTTTTTTAATTAGTTTAATTGCTAAAAAAAGTATGTAGTAAAGTATAAAGTTTTATTTTTAATAAATTAAGTTAATTCGTTTCTTCGTCCTAGCTGTTTTTACTTGCATTAATCTGAAACGAATGTAATATTGTAAGAATAGTTAAATACAAACAAATTTCTTACAATATATCGCAAAGAATCGATAGAACACTACGACATATTATATCGAAAAAAATATAGATATTTTTTTTATACGAACATCTCTACAACAATGGCGTCTCGCACGGCGTGACGTCACGCTTTTTTATTGGCGTTCATTGTCACGTGACATAGAGCCTAATTCCTTTCGATTCATTTCATTAAAATAAAATTAATCAATGGATATTTTAATAGAAAACAGTATTTTTTGATAAGTAAACATCATGTTCATATTATAAAAATAAAAATCTATCAAGTATATTCTCAGTGGAAACAAGCCTATTAGTGTCAAAATATATAGGCATTTGTGATCAGTGTTGGCATTAAGTCATGTCAAAATTTAAAAATATCATTTTTTTATTTAAGAGGCTGGTTACATAAAAAAAAGGTAGAAAAAGTATATAAGTAAAGTATTTTACATGATATTTATAAATTGTACTTCAAAATATGTATTATTTTTTGTTCAAACAAAGCTGTCAATGTCAATTTTGACATAATGGCATAGTATAGTCTGTATATTTTTTTTTCTAAATATGTTGTATAAAGTTAGCAGTTTTAATTTAAGTTTCATAGACATAAAATATTTAGTTCTTAGTAACAAAATTGCTATTACATATTTTTAAGAAATTGTTAAATCAAGATTTATAAACAATTTATAACAAATATAAGGAAAAAATTAAAACATTTTTTAATGACGTCATTTCATAAAAAAATGATTTTTTACTTACGACTTACGACAGTTTTAGCAAAAATCAACCATCAAATTAATTACTTATATATCTCTTTAAAACATAATAATATAGGGTTTTTCAATAAGGACGCTTGAACTTTGACAGCTGATTGCGATCATGTTGTTTGAGTGACAGCTGTCAAATGCAGTGTGTTATATTCATTCCGTCCTCCCAAACCACCATGGCAGGTTACAGTGTCGAGTAGCACGTGCAAATCATAAAATTGTTTTATGAAAATGGGTCTTCAGTTCGAGAAACGTTTCGCGCACTTCGCCCGTTTTACGGTCGCGATGATCGTCCTGCCGAGTCGACTATCCGTCGATTGGTGGACAAATTCGAGTCAACAGGGTCAGTAAACAATCAGCCGGTTCCTGTGAGTCAACGTAACACGAGATCTGCCGAGAATATCGCCGCTGTGCGCGACAGTGTCCTCGAAGGCCCGCGGCGCGCACAGGAACTCGGCCTTTCGCAGACGACAACTTGGCGAATTTTGCGTTGTGACTTGAGCCTGCACCCGTACAAGATCCAGCTGACCCGAGAGCTCAAGGTTAATGACCATAGACAGCGCCGTGTGTTCGCTGACTGGGCATTAGAGCAGTTGGAAGTTGACGCCGATTTTGGCAAAACAATCATCTTCAGCGACGAGGCGCATTTTTGGATGAATGGCTATTCTACAAGCAAAATTGCCGTATTTGGGACGAGACCAATCCACGCGAGGTTCACCAAGTGACTAATGCACCCGCAGAAAGTGACTGTTTGGTGCGGATTTTGGGCCGGAGGCGTGATTGGTCCATATTTTTTCGAAAACGATAATGGTGAGGCCGTCACCGTCAATGGTGAGCGATACCGGTCGATGATAACCAACTTCTTTTGGCCTGAAATCGAGAATATGGATCTGGACAACATGTGGTTTCAACAGGACGGCGCTACGTGCCACACAAGCACACGCTACGATGGAAGTTCTGCACGATCAAGCGCCCTTAATGGAAAACCCCATATAAAACAAATCACTTAAAAACAAGTAAAAAAAATTAACAATACTTCTCCTTTAACACACGCCTCAATATCTTCCCCGTTGGATTCTTAGGTATAGCGTCAACGAATTGAACTTCTTTTATTTTCTTAAACGGCGCCACTTGATTGTTAACGTAATCTATTATTTCTTTATCACTGACTTCTTGTCCGGGTTGTAAAACCACGAAGGCTTTAGGTTTTTCCCCGGTAATGGCGTCGGGGACTCCCACGACGGCGCAATCTAGAACTTTTTTGTGTGTACGTACAATCATTTCTAGTTCCGCCGGCGGTACTTGATAGCCTTTTACCTATGAGATTTTAATGATTTAATTTAAAAATTTATATTTTAAAATAATTTTAAGTTATTTAGGAATAAAAATTTATGTGCCTATTTTATACAGTATAATTAACTTTGACTACTTATATTTAATTTAATTTTGAAAGTCATATATAATATATTGCACAATAAGTAACATAAACCAACGCTGCATTTATCTTTTTTTGTAGCTTCACCTTCTATCCCGAGCATAGCAGGGTAGGCGGAGAGAACCGCAGGAACCATAGGAACCTAGTGTCACTCCGTTCCCCGTTTTCCTCTGTTTCGAGGCATTTCGCTTTGCCTATTTGGCAGAGAGAAGAAAATGAAATTGTAAAATCTATTTTCCCCGAGTGGGAATCGAACACACAAACCGTCGCGTTTACAGGCAGACGCTACGCCACTGCGCCACAACGGTCCTCCTTTTTATCTTTACAATTAGATTTTTAATAAAAGGACGAAATCTATGGCAAAAAATTAAATCATACCTTAATCAATTCCTTCAATCTATCTGTGATATATAAATATTTATTTTCATCGTATTTCCCCACATCTCCCGTCTTGAACCATCCATCTTCTGTTAAAACTTCTTTTGTAGCTTCCTCGTTTTTGTAATATCCCTGACATTACATTTGCTCCTCTATACCATATCTCACCTTC